>JBBBDQ010001530.1:1415000-1432500 GCA_037127315.1 Ascarosepion bandense
TACAAAAATTTATTACTATTTATATGGAAATATGTAGATGCCTAACATTGTTAATTTTCAAATTAAAAAATTTACAGACAGGGATCTTCCAAGGAATTGAATTATCTTAATATCCAACGTTGCTCCAAAAATAAGAAATTTCAAATCATACAGCTTCATCTTTTCCTTATGAACTCTCAATTTTAAAATAGATTTTTCCCTAGTAATTCTAATCTTGACTTTTTATGGGAAGATCCAATCGTTTTCATTCTTTGTTATCGTGATAATATGCGCTTCTATTCAGTTTCAGTTCCTTTCATTTCCCACATCACATTCAGTATTACCATTTTGTTGACAATAATAATTTAACCTGAATGACTCTCACGAGTTGTATTTGGTGAACATTAGTATATATAAAATAGATGTCAAATATTTAGTTAAAATGATACGAAATTATACAATCTTATTTAAATTCATATGAGTGGACCTAAATAGAGATCCTGATCCTGTGTATGACGGTAAACTACATCCGACAGAATGGCCTCTGATTGGTAGGTTGTGAGGAGCATGGAACCATCTCTTAATTGCTGTTGTTCCCAGGTCCACCCTGCTCCGGAGTGGTAGCACCTATTAGGATCCCAGCTATGGGCAAATAGGTAACCCCGAAACTGTGGTCAAATACACTATTAAAGTATAAAAATATTTCTTTTACAGAAATATATAGCTTTTTGAAAAAAATACTTCCAACAATATATTTTAAAAAGGAAACAAAATATAACCAGCAACACACTTTTGAATAAAAAATTAAAAACAAATATTTTTCATCAAAATCTGACCAAATTAACTTTCTCACTATAACCAAACATTACAAAAATAACTTAAAATACCATCTTTTTAGCGTTAAATAACCCACAGAGATGTTGATATGCCGTTAAATAAAATTGAAACTGAAATTGAATAGTGATCCACAAGCAAAAAGTGCAGAAGAAACTATTAGCAATTAAATTACCGTAATATATGGCAATTTTAACAGTTGAATTTTGCGATATATCTATGAGTCAAGAAGTGCAATTAAATAAGTGAAGACAAAGAACCAAAAGACTGAAGCCGATATTCAATACTAGGAAAAATAGAATTGAATATTTTCCTTTCGAATGTGTTAAGATTCTCTCTATATATTTTAGGAACACTCGACAATATATGGCAGTAATATTTGATGCACAAAAGTCCTCTGAAATCCTTGGTCTGATTTTAACCAAGATTAGTTCATTTGTCGATCATGACATGAATCTTTTGATGTCTGCAAAAGTTTTCGGATCGATTTACAGAAATCACCAAAATGCTTAGAATTTACAAATGTTTCTCCTCCAGACGCCTCATGCGAATTCAACCAAAATCGTTTACTTTATAAATGTAGGTTGATGCACAAAACATTTTTTTCAAAACCTAACGAGAAACATAATTTTGGTTGGTAGTTTACAACATTGTTAAGTATTTTTCAATACGTTTCACTCAAACACAACCAAGATTGAGTCACTGGTAGTTCAAGGTATGATGCCTTGATATGCGAACAAAAAATTCAATTTACACACAGAATGCGGCAAAAATTAATGGAAAATGTTTTTTTAACGTTTATTTCTCCGACACGCTTAGTTGTATTCCAACAGAAATTAAATGTTTTTGTAACGTCTACCTGATCATATACCATAAAAATTTCCCGCTTTCTACAAGGTACCAAACCCTCCGACGTTGCAGGCACAATGCATCTACTTCTTCTGCGTCACAACGTCATCGCATCGTCGAAATGTGGCCTACCTTTGTCTCTTCTATAAATATTTTCATGGCTTCTGCTCGGATGAGCTTAAGTAACTGATGCCTCCTCAACAGGTGTTTACTCGTGCAACCAGACTGGCAACTGGGTTCCACCCATTCACAATCAGGTTAGCCAAATGCAGACGACAATTCTACTCCTGCAGCTTCCTCTCTCGCACTTCCCGCCTGTGGAACTCGCTCCCGTATTCTTGCTTTCCTGACGGCTACAACCTCCAGAAATTTAAATGCAAAGTTAATACTCATCTACTAACCACTGGCCTCTAGCTCTCTCCCCTCCCCTGTATAACCTTCCCTTTCTCTCCACCTATATATCTGTCATCGCATCTGCTTTCTCAGCTTTCTATTGTTCCTTTCTAACTAGTTTGTACTCCTCACTCTTTTCTAATTAATCTTTTTACATTTATGTAACCCCCTGCACATCAGTGGCGTTTCCGCCTTGCTCGGGGTGAAATGATTTTAAAAAAAAAATTACAGGCTGTCGTGACTACCGCCCTCGTTCTTCCGATTTTACATACATTAATCCCGTTTTTGTAAAATTAACGAAGCATGAAACTCGTTTTGCACATACAAAAATCAAACAATATTTACTTCGCATTGTTTTAATTTACGCGTCGCTGGAGATTTTTGAATGACCACTTGACCTTACCATCTTAACATAACCACTAAAAACCCCGAGTAACACCAGGATATATAGCGAGCTTATATATAAACCTGTTTTTTTTAAAACGACGGTCAAGGAATATTTTATTATTTTCTATTTAATTTTTCCAGTATTCTTACATGTTACTATTTTGCTGTAGATAATGAGGATTGCATAATTTTCGACTTCCCAAGCGCTTTCAGTTATTTCAATAATCATTTTCAAAAATGCTATTGTTCAGCTGTTGTTTTTTATCGTCATGTTTTCACTGTAAGGTAAAGACAGTGAGGACCTGAGAACAAAATAACTCTATTCATCCACCCAGCAGAAGATGTGATATTGAAGCGAACTACACAAAACCGTACGAAAGACAATAACTTCAGGTTCCGACTTTGAGAATGAATCAGAGACCCAATCAGAGGGTGAATATGATGAAACCAAACGCTCTGGATACCACTCAACATTAAAAATGAAAAAATATAGCAAAACACACTCTGCAACCTAATTAGTAGCAGCGTAAACTTATTAACGTGGAAAGCAGCCAATGTTTGTCAGCAGTCATGTCAATAAGCGATTGACGTTAAAACACATCTGGTATTTACTCATCCATTATTAAAGTAGTTAAACTTTAAAAAAATGAAAATACTAATTTTAAAATAATAGACATTAAACATTCTTGGCAAACGAATAATTGGCCAGGACTGTCAAGTGTTTGTTTTGAAGAATGAAGCAACATATTTTAAAAGCATTGCACCTCCCTTATGAAAAATCAGATATTCTTGTCAAAGAAATAACAAATGTTTTGAATGAATAGAGTTTATGAAAGAGCATAAAGATTATTGTTGGATTAAGATGATTGTTCATTAAGAATGTGAACACGGAAGCAGGAATTTAGATTGTCATTCAGTTCCAAAATCTATTTGCTCAGGAGAAACTGGAAGAACCACGATTTATTAGATGTCAGCATTATAATATTGACATAGTGCGTCGCGTGGTAATGAATGACGGACTCGGAGGAAACAAACACATTACCCCATATCTGTTTATTCATGAAATTGTGAATAACTATGAACAAGTAGAATTTCAAGAATGGTAAATGATAGATGTCTCAAACAGCAGGATGGCGTGATGTTATGAAATGTCTATTTCATAATACTCTAGTTTTCTGCTTTACTAAAGAAACTAGAGATTTCTGAAATCAAGTTTCAGATATAATCTAACTAGAGTAACGCAAGATGAAATTCGAGAGTAATGCTACAAAAAAAATAAAAATAAAAAACGGAAATTTTTTAAGTGTGCATTTGCAGATAAGAGCAAGTGACAGCACTGCGAAACAGTGGCCTCACGAAGTAAACACTCTGCCATTTCAGTAACCATGGACCAAGATTAATTTCTAATGAAGTTATGGATGTCAAATGAGGTTCTGTTTCATCTCACAAGTTACCTGTATAAGCAGAACTACCGTTACTGGGCAGACAAATCCTAATGAAGTTCATGAGCGCCCTTTACACACTAGAAAGATGGGAGCATAGGGTGCTGTTTCATTACATGGGATCATCGGACCTCATTTTTTTTTAAATGAACAGAGGGTCTCAGCAACTGTCACTGTCTCAACAGCAGATTTCAAGAAAGCCTTCATACAGGAGGACGCCATCTACAGGACGTAATTTTTTAAAAAAATGAAGATTCCATCATTGCTAGTTAAATGGCATGTTTTAAGGTTTTAATTACTTTTTTCTTCTATCACTCTTGGTTTTATTAGATTGTTAAAATGTTCCAGTATTTTGGGGTCACTCTTTACTTCTGGTTTTGTTTTATTGATTTCTTTTTTTGCAATAAGAAATGAGGAAAAAGAATTGCCACTCGAAATCTGATGATTCATCACTGACAGCTAGGCGGATCATGAGTTCACAGACCAAATCTTCAATGAAGATTATCAGAAGCTATGTAACAGTTCGCAGGTTGACAAGCATTTAACTCTGTAAAATGTTTTGAAATCCAGACACATTGTCTGGAAATTACCAGAACAAATCAGTGTGTAGAAGGGCTATCATGTACCTTCTAGATATATATGATGCCTGTAAAAATTTTCAGTATTTATTTTTTCTAACAAAAATAATTGGATGTTAGGCTATAATTAGGTTAAATAATTATTTTTCTTTATATAGCTATTTTTAATTGCTGAGATAAATTTCTAATTATATATACAACACTGCAATGTTTGTTAATTTGTATGTACATATTTTATGTTGATTGCAGACACGGAAATAAAACTGCAGGACCTCCTGCAGAAAATAGCTGAAGAGAGTGTCAAGAAGGGGCTACAAATAAACTGCAATAAAACCGAATGCATGGTCATCAGCAAAAAAAGCAGCTCAAAGTGCCAAATACAGGTGGGGGTGTTAAAATCAAGCAGGTACACAAATTGAAATATTTGGGAAGTGTTCTAACTGAAAGTGTAACTGAGAGATCCAAAGGAGAATTGACATAGCGAAGGATGCGTTCCAGAGGCTGAGTAAAGTATTAAGACACAGGAAACTTTCACTAGAAACGAAGAAGAGAGTACTGGATTGCTACGTGATGTCAGTTCTTCAATATGACAGTGAATGTTGAACAATATCAACAAAGATTAAGAGAAAACTTGATCAGCTGAAATGTGGTTCTACAGAAGGATGGTGCGGATATCGTGGACCGAGCATGTGAGCAATGACGAGGTGTTGGAGAGAATGGAAACGAAAAGAAAATTAATATTGAGCATCAGGAAGAGACAACTGAAGTTTCTGGTAAAGCCAATGAGGAAGGAAGGCTTAGAGAATCTGGTACTAACAGGCCAGATAGAAGAATTTCTGAGATGAGGTAGTATTTACAGTATTTGCATTATTTGGACTATCATCGTTGTTGCCATTTGTACAGAAGCGGAGTCCTGTTGGAAGACGTGGGGGCGCCCAGCGGCGATCTCGTACATCCAGAGTTTCACCACGCTCCTTATCACCTCCTGCTGGATCTCAGCGGTGAATCTCAGGGCTTTTCGAAAGGAGAACGAAGGCATGACGTCCCCCTCGCTGGAGATGATGCCAAGGATTATGAGGGAGAAAAAAAAAACTTCGTTTGCATCACGAGGAAACCTCCTCGATTATATATATAATTAATATGTTGAATATTTCGCTTATTATTCTGACTTTACAACAATGCTTTCACGAAACTTCGAAGTCGACATGACTAAAATAACACTGCTCAAATAAGTGACACACTTTTCTCATTCATTTCATTAATGCTCTATCACTAACTTGGTTGAAAGCACTTCATGACAACACCAAGCTTACCTAAAATGCCTTTCTACGAGTAAATTACTGAAAAAATAGCAATTTTGGCACCACACACACACACACACACACACACACACACACACACACACACACACACACACATATATATATATATATATATGACGCCATTTCGGTCGGGTTTCAATCCTGGGTAAAAAAGCAATCGGAGTCTAACCGTACTGATGAGCTGTGATACGGCGAAACAGATCTGTCTGCGGATGACAATATATATACATATATATATATATAAATATATATATTTATAAATATATATATATATATATATCTATAAATTTATATATATATATATATATTGATTGATTGATTGATTGATTGATTGACCAGTACAAATTTGTATTAAAAATTGTTTGATGCAATTATATTGCAGTATTTCTGAATATTTTTTCATTTTTAAACGAGTTATTTCGCTACCCAGTTTTCTACCAAATGTAGCCTGAGCCAAGAAGAAAAATTAGAAATTATGATATACACAAATAAAGACAAACTGCTAAATGAAAGAACAGAAGTTATGACAAAATGCATCCACACCAAGAAATACCTCTTAGATTCATACAACCATGGATGAAAACGTCATAATTCGTTTGAATTTAAACAATGCGTGTTCATAAATTCTCTGCCACGTTAACGTAAAAATAAAACTCCGTTACAAGAACGTTCTTAAAAATAAAAACGGTTTAAAGGTAAAATCAGTCAATAAAAATCGTCTGAAGACACCACTCATGGTAGAAACCTGGGTAGCAAAATAACTTGTTTAAAAACGGAATTGTTATTTGATTAGTTCTTAATATTACTAATATATATATATATATATATATATATAGTCATCCGCAGACAGATATGTTTCGCTGTATCACAACTCATCAGTACGGTTAGACTCCGATTGCTTTTAACCCAGGATTGAAATCCGACCAAATTTGGCGTCAGTCGGCGATTCTAACTCAGGGCTATGATTCGGAAAGGAAAATGCAGCACCTATCTAAAGCGTTTATAAATCCAGGTGAATTTCGAGAAGTGGATGACTGCCCATCTCCTCAGTTCAAGAAATATAAAACGTTTTTTAAAATGTTTTATGTTTCGCGATCTAAAAGCATGGGCGCCGAACAACCTGTCGAAATTAACAAGATTTATAATCGCTTTAGATATATGTTGAGTTTTCTTTTTTTAAGTTTCATATTGCTCTGGATAATATCCAGTGAGCTCTCTATTCTATACCTTTAATAGTTTATGTTAATTAGATACTTTTGCATCTACATATTTGTTATTGAAAATATATCTAAGAAACCAGATGGAATTCAGATAGCATATTTTTATATTTATATAGTAATTAACAATATTTATGTTGTGACGATGTACTTGTACGTGAATTAGAAACTTCGTCGCCAATTTGTTATGTATCAGTTCCGGTACTCCCCGATAATTCCAAAGGATCTCTACGATTATTCTCATGTCTAAACTGCTGTTCTCTCTATGGCAGGAGTATATGTATACTCATCGAGTCCATTATCATATACAAAGGGGGAGATCCCACAACAATTTATATAATTTACAACTATTTATAAGTATATGTTTTAGAAGGCATTTGCAAAATTCCCAGTTTTTGTTTGCGGAAATTTTCCTCGTGATATCTTGCATTTACTTACGCACAAATACCCTTGGAAAAGGTATTAATCCGTTTCTTCCCTCCAGTTATGGGTTAAATAATGGGACAGATTGGGTTCTATAGCCTTGGTCGGCAACCGGTCTAACGCAGAAAACAATGGCAACCTATTCCGGGATATTCTTTTGCCAGTCAGTCATGTGTCATTTGAGACATGATCACCCAAAGCGTGTATCACGTATGGCACCTAACTGACTCATATGTTTCGCAATTTTACAGTTGTGGAATTACTAGTTGTAATCGTATTTTCTATTTTACCGCTTTTTTGTTTGCTACCAACTCAGTCAGTTAAGTGTCACACGTGATACACGCTTGGGCGATCATGTCTCGAAAGAGACATGACTGACTGGGCAGAAGATTATTCCACAGTAGGTTGCCATTGCTTTCTGCGGTAGACTGGTTCCTAGCTAAGGCTAGAGAACCAAATCTGTCTTATTATTTGACTCTTAGCTAGAGGGGTAAGAGATGTATTATATTATTGAGTAGTTATTAGTCGGGTATCAGTTTATTACTTCATAAGAATATAAAACTGATCTCCCAATTCATGCCCAGTAGAAGCCTTAATCATGTTTTCAACTATTATATTCAGTCAGTCATTTAAGTGCTATACATGACACACGCTTTGGTCGATCATGTCTCAAAAGAGACATGACTGACTGGGTAGAAGATTATCTGGCAGTAGGTTGCCATTACTTTCTGCGGTAGACTGTTTGCCACCAAAAGCTATAGAACCCAATCTGTTCTGATATTTAACTCATAATTGGAGGGAAGAGCGGATTAATACCTTTCCTAAGGATATTTGTGCGTATGTGAATGTATAGAATTCAAATGAAATTCGAACTCGGCACCCCGATTTGTCGTTCCGAGTCGATATCCACTGCTCCACAAATGCAATTATAATAAATGTAAATTTAGTGTCGACTGCTAATTTTCTCCCTTAAAGCACTGTTCTTTTATTTATTTATTTTTCTGGATTTTTATCTCTAAAGAACCTCTTTTTATTTCCAAGCTTGTCATAGAGTGGTTTCGATTGCCTTAATTATGATGAAATGTTAACAACTAAGGCAGTATAAAAAAAACACAAACACTCACACAAAATTTCATGCACATTACAACGAACACACAAGTAAATACAAATACATAGACACATGCACAAAAGCACATGCAAATTGATCACTTTGGCCCTTCTTCACGAGCAGCTAACTAATCCGTATTGCAAATGTCTTCCCACTTACATTTGATTTTCATCAAAACCCATCAAGCCAAACTTTAGTTTATACTGCAATTATTCTGAGCAAACCTTAGCATCAGTTTCTGCCAGTGAGCCTATAATTTGGCATGAACATTAATTGAATGAGGTTAGATTTGAATGCACGTAAGAAGCTGAAAACTAAGGTCACGATGATTCTTGATTTCGTGATAGCACAACCAACCATGCATACTGAATAGTTTCTTCCAGGCAACCTGTGATGCGGTTTCAGGCAGATCTTAACTACGCTGCATGCAAGAACAACAGTAAGTTATATACGTGTGTGTCTTTCTTATTAATAAAAACCTTATCATGAGTGGGTATAAAGTAACATAGAGGAAGGATAATCAAGAGAAAAGACGTGTATATAATTAATGATACAAGATGAGGAATTTGTTTACAATTTTATACGATTGAATTTGCTAATAGCTTGTTTCGGAACAAGTAATCAAAAATTAAAATTTCGGAGATTCGATAAAAAACCAGAAAAAGAAAATGGTCATATTTAATCATCTGAGACAAAGTATGCTTTCAAAATGCTTTAAACAAATTCAGAGTTGGTTTGTCACATAAAAATTATACCGTTGTATTCAACATAGATAACAAGATATATTTAAAATACTTAGCTTATCCGTTGAATAGAGTTCTTGAAATTCCCAAGTTTTCAAATGAAAATGGATCAGCAAGTAATTTGACACCGGCGTTATTCAGAACCATGGGACTCTCTCTCTCTTTCTCTCTCTCTCTCTCTTTCTCTCTCTCTCTCTCTCTCTCTCTCTCTCTCGTTTTTCTTTTGCCGTTTTTCTCTATTTGGTCATATTCAAATTGCTCTCTACAAATATATATATATCGGAAAGCAATTTGACATCAGTTTGTTACATTTATTTCATTTTAAAACACTTCTCTTTCATTGGTTAAAATATATTTCGCGTTGATATTTTCCTCAGCACATAGGCAATTCTTTCTTTTATTTGTCAAAGTAGATTTTTCGGACAGGCTCGCGAATTTCAAAACAGTGAAGAAAATGGAGCTATCTTTATTTCGTATTTTCCCCAGGTACATAACTTTTGTTGCTTCGGGTTTGGCTCTTGTAGTTCTTAGTCTCAGCCATGATTCCATTTACTCAGAGGACTTATTTAGCCTTCAAAATTCAGTTTACAACGAAAAAACAGATTTGATATCGATACCAGGAAATCAAAATTTGACTTACATCCATTCATTTTTATTTCAGTCTACGGTTTCGCTTTAACTGGAAGCAACTATTGCTTTTAGTCTTTCGTGCCAATGTCCAAAGAGTCTGAGCTCCAGGATCATGGATTAGTTTCAAAGCTTTCATTATACCCGAGTAACTCCGGGCTAAACTGCTAGTTTTAATATAAATCCGTATTGGTGGTCATTTAAATATAAATAAGTATTGCTTGTCATTTTTGGGAACTCCTACCGCTGTTCATTTTATTCTAAATAAGTATTTCTGGTCATTTTAATATAAATGTGTATCGCTGGTCATTTAAATATAAATACATATTGCTTGTCATTTTACTGTAAATATATATTGCTGGTCATTTTAGTATAAATAGGTATTGCTGGTCATTTTAGTGAAATTATGTACTGTTGGTATTTTACTATAACTATGTATTGTTGTTCATTTTATAATTATGTATTGCTGGTCATTTCAATAGGAATGCGTATTGCTGGTCATGCAAATATAAATACGTATTACTTATCATTTTACTGCAAATATGTATTGCTGCTCATTTATTATAAATAGGTACTGTTGGTCATTTTAATTGGAATACGTATTTCAGGTAATTTTACTATAGAGACTTTTTGTTCGTCATTTCCTTTAAATGCGTTTGCTGGCCATTTTACAGAAAAAACCGTATTGCAGGCATTTTTACTTTAAAAATGTATTCTTATATTTTCATAGTGTTTTGTTTTTATTTGATGTTGATCCTCCTTTCATAGATGTGACCATAATAGTTGTTACCGCTTCTTGTCAGACTGGACTAGAGAACGACACGCTCCTCAACACCTGCACGTTCTCGATCAGATCTTGCTGCTGGTTGTAGTTTAACGTCAAACCCTCGACTGAATAATATGTAGGACATTGTTATATAGACATACAGACAAATTACTAGTTATCAAATTTGTTATAATCGATTGAAAACTGTCTCATTACATTTGTATGAGTTGGTAATTGTGTATAAAATTCTCTGGAATTTGTCATAGGCTTAAAATATCAAATCATCTCAGACAAGATAATATAATCATTTATTACTACATTTATGATACAGAACTATTTAATCGATAAATTTGACGGGCTGTCTTTCTCGCTTATTCTCTCTGGCCGCTCTTTTACAACTATGCCTCTTGATTAGAATGGGTAATTGATGCATTTTGCAGATACCATTGTCAGCCACATTTGTGTTTCTTAAAAATCCAAAGAATTAAACTAGTAGATATTACTACAACTAGAAGGACTGGTCCTACGTGAAATTCTTTGAAAAAAAATGGCAAAGTGACGCATATATATATATATATTCTCCATTTGTAATCGAGTTATACAAATAGAAAATATATAAAAGTTCTACAATATAATTGTATTAAACATTTTTAATAAAAATGTGCACTGCTCTAATATTAATCTGACCAGAGACTAAGTAATTAAACAACCAATATATATATATATATATGTGTGTATACTATTAGTATAGCCCGGCGTTGCTCGGGTGTAATGAAAGCTTTGAAACTAATCCACGGTCCTGGAGCTCAGACTCTTTAGACGTTGGCACGAAAGACTAAAAAGCAATAGTTGCTTCCAGGTAAAGCAAAACCGTCGACTGAAAGAAAAATAAATGGATATAAGTCAAATTTTGATTTCTTGTTATCGACATCAAATACGTTTTTTTCGTCGTAAAATGAATTTTGAAGGCTAAATAAGTCATCTGAGTAAATGGTATCATTGCAGAGACTACGTACTACAATTATACGTACTTAGAGCCAAACATTTTTTTAAAATCATTTCACCCCAAGCAAGGCATTCCACTGCCACTATTGAGGCTACATAGAGTTCATCGGAGCAGAAGCCGTGAAACTATTTATAGAAGAGACACAGGGAAGCCTCGTCGCGCCGGTGAGAGAGAGACTGCAGGCGGTCTGCTAAGTCGGTATCGATCACATCACAGACCCGCCGCTGTACCTTGTCTAGAAGACCAAGGAGAATAGCAGGGGCACCCAACCAGATATGGCAACACGGGCGGATGGCAGATTTATAAATGTACAGGATAGATTCAGGCGGAAAAAACCTCCGGGCCCTGCACAGAGAACCGACTTTCATAGCTGCGGATTTAGCAATGGATTCGATATAGTCATTCCACTTGAGGTCCGCTGAAAGTGTGAGACCAAGGAGGCGTAGTGCTTTACTCTCTGGGAGGCAAGCCTGGTCCATGCTAATAGGAGGTAGGTGCGATTGTCTACGATGATTAATTGATAGTAGCTTCGTTTTAGAAACATTAAAATTTACAATCCATTTCTTACCCCAGTCCACTACGGATTGGAGGTCCTTTCCAAGCGCGGCTGCAAGGTTAGCTTTGTCGCCCACACCAGATTTTTAGTCGAGGCACGAATAAACTGTGGTGTCATCGGCATACATACCTACTTGGGATCTTATGGTATCAGGGAGATCATTAATGTAGATCAGAAAGAGCGTAGAACCTAAGATAGAGCCATGAGGGACACCCGCGTTCGTATGGTAGTTCTGGGAGGCATGTCCATTTAATACCACTTTCAATGTGCGGTTAGATAGGAATGACTGGATTATTTCAATCAATTGTCCAGCTATACCATAGCTCCGCAGTTTGCATAGAAAGCCAGCATGTCAAACTCTGTCGAACGCTTTAGAGATATCCAAGGCAACGGTTTGGGCTTCACCATTCCTATCGAGTGCCTGATATACGTAGTCGGTGATGGTCGTTAGCATATCAACAGTAGACCTGGTGAAGCGGAAGCCATACTGTTTGTCTAAATGAAGCCCGTGGGCCGTGAGATGCTGAACGACCTCGGCGTTGGTAATGGCTTCGAATATTTTGCCAGGTCGGTAATTTGCGGGGTCCGAGGGTTCTCCAGTGTTGTTAAATATAGGAACTACAGAGGAAGATTTCCAACAGGCAGGAAAGCAGGAAGCAGATAGGCAGAAGTTGTAGAACTTAGAAAGTACAGAGGAAAGTTCGGGGCACATTTCTTTAAGACTATGATTGGGATTCCGTCCCCTCCGCTTGCTTTGTGAGGGTCAATTTTGAGATTATCTTAGACACAAGCGATGGTGTAATATGGACGTCATTCAGTTGAGCATCAGTTCTAAGTGGGAAGTCGGGTGTAGAATCTCCAGACGAGTCCAATCTGCGGGCAAAGAATTCAGCCTTGTCCGCTGGGGAGGTGAGGACCTCAAATTTGTTTATTAGTGGGGGTATTGTAGACTTGCTCTTGTTAAGTACTCTTTTACAGAGTCGCCAGTAGTCCTTGGTGCCGAACTAAGAGGATGCTATGCGTTGCTTCATTCTGGCAGCAAATAACATCTTAGCTTCGTTAAGTATCTTTTTACACTTATTAGGAGCTGAAGCGAAAAGGCGTCTGTTTTGGTCCGACGCATAGCTACGATAGAGTCGGAAGAAATGATTCCGGTGGGCAACGGCGACCGAGCAAGCAGGTGAGAACTATGGAGACGAATGAGATTTCAGCTGAAATTTCCTGGCAGGGATGAAAGCATCGATGCCAGCCTTAACCCAGGAGGAGACCTCAGATGCACATTCTTCGATGGGAAGACTAAAAACGTTGTTCCAAGGGACGTCACAGAGGAAGTCTCGTAACAAATCCCAGTCTGCTCTTTGGTAGCAGTAGGATATTCTACTTGTCTGGGTTTCTTGGGTTGGGTGGGAGTGGAATGAAATGTTGACGGAAACTACGGTGTGGTCAGAGTTACCAAGTGGGCAGAGTTGTCTGGTAGTGCAAGAGTCTGGGATGGAAGTGAAGCAGAGGTCTAGCAGTGAATCCCTTCCTCTAGGGTTGTCGGAGAAACGCGTGGGGAAGTTCACAACTTGCGTAAGGGATTGGGTTATTGAAAAATTCATAGTGTGAACACCAGCAGGGTCTGTGACAGAGTTCTCCAGCCACTTAGTGTGGAGGGCGTTAAAATCACCAAACACGAATATATAGGCGGAGGGATGGGAAGAAATGGCTTTGTCAATATTGTCAGAGACACTGTCAAGTAACGAACAGTCAGGAGAGGAAGGGGAGAAAGAAGAGAAAGGTAGAGAAAGAAGAGATAGCTGATCGTGCTCAGAAGTGAGAGGCGGAAGCACATGAAAGAATGATCCGGGGATTCAAGGGATGTCGCCCTAGCTAGGGGAAGGTGTTCGCTGACATACACACCAAGCCCATGCATATGAACATTGGAGCCCTTCCTGAAAAGGAAAAGGTAGCCAGGAACGTCAAAGCAAATACTAAAATAAAGAGGCTGAAAAAAATACAGGCATACAGGCAGATAAACAGACACACACACACAAACATCTTGCCTTTTATATATATATATATTCTTAGAATGGTGCAGAAAATCGATAATATATATATATATATATATATATATATATATACTAAAATAAAAGGGCTGAAAAAATACAGGCATACAGGCAGATAAACAGACACACACACACAAACATCTTGCCTTTTATATATATATAATATATATATATATATAAAAGGCAAGATGTTTGTGCAAGATGTTTATATATATAAAAGGCAAGATGTTTGTGTGTGTGTGTCTGTTTATCTGCCTGTATGCCTGTATTTTTTCAGCCCTTTTATTTTAGTATATATATATATATATATATATATATATTATCGATTTTCTGCACTATTCTAAGAACTGCAACTTTGAAACTTCTGAATATCTTTGTCTATCAGTGTATCAAATTTGATCAAAATTGGTTTAGCCGTTTCGGAGTCTGTAGGTAACGGACAAAAAAACACACACACAGACAAAGTTCTATTTATAAATAAGTTTTTATATATATATATAAGTTGAATATATGAATAACCTAATTATAGAACAGCTAAGAACGTGTGTTTAATCTAACATGTTTTACATTATGAAGAATCTTCACAGATTTGTTAAGAAGACCATGATTTAAAAAACAGAGATATATTAATTTGAAGCTATGGGAGGTTTTTTAACGTTGATTGAATTGGTCATGTATCTTACATAATCGAACTCCCTACAATATACAGATTATTCGCTATTATCAGAAGGTTGGATATTGGAATGATTTGAAAAATAAAAGTATATCTTTTGCATGTCTGAATAATAATTCATCAATGGAAAAGAAGAATATGAAGTTGTAGACGTTAATGTTCAATGAGAAACAGTATTGAGAAGTTAAGGGTATAACGAGATCGTAGAAATGTTTGTTGTACTCCTTGCAAGAGTGAGTTTATGTGTACGTAGGCAGGAAACTTTGTGTGTATGTGTGTGTGAGCGTTTATATTTAGGTAGGTTTGTCTTTGAAGTTATCACTCAGGGTGAATGGTAAAAGGTAAGGAAGTGAAAGGTGAGAGGTGAGAGAGAAAGATAGAGACAATAATAATAAGGATCACTTGACATTTGTCAGGGGTACTTTTGTCAGGGGTACGTTTGTCAGGGGTACGTTTTAATTGCTCGTCATCTTAACTCCCTGACGTCGAACAAACTTTGCTCGTCTTTTAATTCTTTTGGGAATTCGCTACAGGATGTGATTCTGGGATTTCCATTGTGCGGCAAACATTTCGCATCGAGATGTGAAATTTCGCGAGATTTGTGTGTTAAGCAAAGTTTGTAAATTCGAGAATATGCGTTTATTTCTAACAATGAGTTAGTATTTAGCATTTTAATGCTTAAATCTAGAATCTGTTTTGTTCACTCCACATTGAGGTTTGATTTTATTAGTAAGATACGTGTCACGTGTCCTAAAACAATAGATGATCAGTTTTAAATGTAAGAAACTAATGCCTGTTTAGTTTCCCTTCTACTCTTTTCATCTCCAACGTTTTTAGCATTTTGGTTCATATAATTTTTTCTGAGTTACTGTTAAAACTGTAACTCCATTTCAACGTGTTTCTAAGAAATAACTTAACTAATAAATAATTTTTAGAAAAAAAAGTTTATTTAGATCTTTAAAAAAATATCTTTCCAATCTTGGTTTGGAACTGCAAATATAAAATTGGTGGAGAGTGGTTAAACAAACTGTTCCTCTGTTTCTGGAACCACGTTTAGATTGAGCATGATGTGTGAAAAACAAATTGATACCTTGCCCGTCTCTTTCAAAGTTTCAATTGAAAGAAAAATTTTAATTGTAAGAAAAATGTATGAAAACTTTTTTCATACATTTTTCTTACAATTAAACCGCTTTTGCAAATTAATTTCCCGTGATTCTCTGTTTAACCTTTCTGGGACCTGCCTGATTACACTCCCAGGATAGTTTGTCTTGGTATTCATATATTTCAAGACAGCATTTGGTTAAAAATAAGATGAAACAGTAGTACCAACTGTATGGTTAAACTCGAAATCCTAGTATTGGACAATTCTATTGTAATTCCCTTCTCAATTGTAATTTTGAAGCCCAATTACTTCAATGTTTTTGAAAAGCATCGTTCACATTGTATCAGCCACCCTTCTATTATCGACTAGAGCCATGAAGCCGTTTCTGTCTATGTGGATAATGTTATTGATTTTAAAAAAATATATTCAAATTACCAAAATAAATTCAGAAACTTCGGTTCCGTCGAGAGATCCTTGGGAAATGTCGAAACCCTCATAATTTGATTTTTGTACCCATGCCATTCCACCATGAAATAACACAGATTTTGACCATTGGAAAATAACCTCCAATTGGGCTGGTTTAGCAGTTAAAAATTGATCAGCATAATTCAATAATTTCATAAGACCCTTCTTGGAAATAGATGGATAAAGTTGCGGATATATTTAATGAAGACCAAATCTTTTTTTTAATAGTGTTAAACCAGGCAATACATTAATTTTTTCCTTGCAACTGATTGACTTGCGCGCCTACCCTCAGTAGATTGTGGGCATTTTGAATAATAACGCGGCTGAAAACACCAAGCGCCGTCTTTGCTGGGTTAATCAGGCGAAATAAAGAAAAAATACGGAAATCTTCTTTATGGTCCTTTTGCCATAATAAATGGATCCCTTTTCAAAATGTATTCACTTTGTCGCGAATTCCCATTTTATTTGCAATATATTTGCTTCTTTGTTAATAACATCAACAAAACAAGTGGGAGTTTCCTATAAAACCTATTGACCTCGTTAGTAAATATTCTTTTGTAACTGAGAGGGCTCATTAAATAAGTTTTTTTTCTGTTTTGTCGCCCATGACTATTATCTTCGTCTGAAAATCGCATGAGCATAAAAATTGGTTTACAACTATGGCCAACGTTTTGTAAGATTTTAACTCTGCACTGCCTAGGCAATCTAGTTTTTAAACACTTCACTGAGTAGTTAGGTTTGCATTTAGGCATTTTTTTTCAGTAATGTCTTTTTTGTTCGAAATATTATCGGGATAAAAGTTTTAGATTTGGCAAGTTGCCCATTACTGCCCTCAGCGTTTTCATTTTTTCATTAGTATATATATATATATATATATATATATATATATATATATATATATAAAACGAAGATTAACGAAACTTGGATATAAACGACGGACAATTTGAAATGATTTGCTTGAACATTGTATTTGATCAATACT